>JAAVUD010000209.1:0-41921 GCA_014898915.1 Fusarium chlamydosporum | reverse complement strand
GAAACAACAATGAGTCAGATCACAAGCAGGCCTCATTTCTGTATGGGCTGCGCCCTGTGCTGTTTGAATGCCTCCTCATTGAATACCCCGCAACCATTTCGCATCTAAGTCAGAGCAGTTCATCGATTTGACTCATATTGACATTCATGGCAGAGGTCTTTGGCGCCGTTGCTGGCGCTATCAGCATCGCAGCCTTATTCAACAATTGTATAGATTGTTTCAACTATATCCAAGTCGCTAAAGATTTCGGCCAGGATTTCTGCAGATACCAACTTCGACTCGACGTTGCAAAATGCCGACTATCAAGATGGGGTGCAGCCGTTGATATTAACGACTCGCGATTCCACACCGACGCATCGACAGATACAACTGTAGAGTTGGCAAAGAGTGTACTGAGAGAGATAGTGGAAAGGTTTGCCGCAGGACACAGGACGTCACTTCGGTACAGCACAATATCACAACGAAGCACGGCAATCTGTACTGACGCGGATCTCGAAACAATGTCACAACGCCTACACAATCGTTTTCGGGCCCTGACTTTACGTCGACAAAGCGGGGTAAGCCTGGCTAAAAAGGCATATTGGACGATTTACGACAAAGGATATATGGCGCGAGTGATAGACGACATCTTCGACCTTTTGAACGATCTGGAGAAAGTATTTCCTGCTACTCCTGATGTAATCAGACAGTTGGTCGAGACGGAGATAGAGAAAGTCAAGGATCAGCAGGAATTGAATATGATACAAGATGTGGCTAAAGACTTGGATCCTGTCTTGGGAAAGAGTACTAAATCCAAGCTTCGAGAGATCACAGTGAAGAATACCGTAGGGCGTGTCAGTACAGATGGAAGGTTTAACGTTGGCAATATGTTTACAGGGGAATCTCTTGTGTACTCTCCAGGATTTCGCGACAGCACTGTTAACCACGCCGATGAGATTATTGGGGGGCAGAATTCATGAGTAAATATTGGCAATTCATATGGTGGGGCAGGAGTCTGGGATTGAGGGGTATCTGTTATGTACATGAATCAAATTTGTTCGCAGTTACTCAAAACGCAAATCACCAGTTTATTACAACGAGGAATATACCTGAGGGAGCGTTATACATATACTTTCAGCTCATTTGGGATGTATTCATATTGTGACTATCGCTTGGTTGATGAGGGAGTGTGAGGCCATGCCAGTCGCCAATCCCAATCTCGGGCTTGAGATAAATTAATAATAGTGATACAACGGCTTGGACTTCATTATGCGAGTCAAGAGTAAAACCGGTACTAATCCTTCTATCAATCTTGAAGCAATAGCTTAATCGTTAGGCTGACAAGGAATGTCATCATTTTATGTTCTCTAACAGTGTCCCGCATCTGGAAAAGCGATAGGGAGTACTTAGTAGAATAAGGTTGTGTGTGAGGAATTACACTGGATTGTCCAGCTCGGAGATGGAGAGAGCTGAAAGAAATACCACGTCAGCCAAGCCAGCTTACTAAGTTGAGGCGTAAGTCTTGGTGTTTACGAGCATATGTTGGGGCAGATTTAATATGGAATAGCTCAATTTACTACAGGGAGTTATACTGTTGCAAATGATACATTGTTTAAGTATCCACGTTGTGACGAGTACGCACTCTAAAATGCCACTGCTGTACTTCTAGCTTGTCTTGGCTTATCCAAACTTCGTGCCCTGAGACAGGTCCTCAACAGGCACCTTGCATACAGCTCCAAACATCGATTTAACGGCTCAAGGCCTCGAATTCGGCAGGCACGGCGTCGGCACCAGCGCCGGTGTCGGCAATTTTCACCTTTAAATGGGTCAAACAAGTCAGCATCCAGTACAGGTGTCATGCACATCATCACCTCTTCTCCAAGTCTGTGGATAATACTCACTAACTCCTGCACCTTCTCATCCGACAGATCGGCAATGTTGTACTCGGTGCCATCTGCAAGGCCAAGCGTGTTGGGCTTGACGGTAGCCTCGCACTTTCCACCAGCTGGCTGCTCTGCCAGGCACGACTCGTCCTCGGCGCGCTTGCGGCCGACGAACCAGTAGCTGCCCCCCGTGCGATCGCCGCGCGAACTGAAAGACATGCATATGTCTGTGCTACCATTCGAGTCCTGCTGGTTTGCGAGAAATGCGCACCCGCCGCCGGTATTAGCCTGGCCGCGGATGCGCCAACTGCTTGGGATCTGTTGACACTCGTTAGTTCTGGTAGGTCTGTAAGCAAAATGAAAGAGGTTTTACACACAGCGTTCACAGAAATGCTCAATCTGCCGCTGCTTGCCGAGGTGCTAAACACGCAGCATATATTGGGGTTGATGCCCGCGCAACCTAC
The DNA here is from genome assembly GCA_014898915.1 of Fusarium chlamydosporum. NCBI lineage: Eukaryota > Fungi > Ascomycota > Sordariomycetes > Hypocreales > Nectriaceae > Fusarium > Fusarium chlamydosporum. Next base: position 39,595 of record JAAVUD010000209.1, on the reverse strand, counting down.
CCAGGCCCCGTTACAGCCAGTGCCAGTATAAGCTCTAACGTCGATGGCCGAGGCAGTGGCCGCGATGGTCAGAAGGAGTGCGGAGAAGTACATATTTGATATGTGTAGTGGTGATGTTTGAAGCGATGCTGTGAAGCTGGAATGGGGAAGCAGGAGCTGATGGTGATTGGGAAAGTAAACAGGACCGCTCTGGAGGAGGAAGCGTCTGGCTTTATACTATTTTCTAACCAGGTTGCCCATCCTACAACCGCTGATCTCTTGGATAGGACAGAGAGTATTGATACCTCAGTGGAATCATTATGCGGGAGCCACTTGTATACTCTCGAACTACATCCCAGTTGGGGTGATAGATGCTGAGTGGCTATGACTAGTGGTATTGCATGTATCTGTTAGTAATGATTATCAATCCGAACTTCTATAAATCTACATCTACAGTCTGGCTATATGCAGTTTGGTTGCATGCAGTCTGGTAAGCGCCTATTAAATACAGCAAGTGGATAAGATTCTCCTCTCTAAGTCTGAGACTAATTTCTTATCTAACTGCTTCTTGGCATCAATCCTTCAGTTAGAAAGCTTAGAATGCTAGAAATTTCAAGCAGCTATAGCGCTTACGCCGAGAGGATTTTCATGGAATTTCTTCCCTACCTGCGCTGGATATATACGATGTGACATTGCATGATGGATTATTAGCCTGAAATTCAATCCTACAGTTCGTATCCCTAAGGCCTGCTAATAGTTTAAAATCCCACATGCAGTCAGCTTATTATAAAGACTAGTGAAATCTATCTCTATAGATCCTATCTATATTAAATCCTATGAAGAGGGGTACTATAGGGAAATAAAGTATACCTATATAAATGTTTTATGTGAAAATAGTCAGTCTTAGTCTTCTTTAGAATCCTGCATTATGTAAAAGGAATTCACCTAGAGATGTATTAAAACGTCGAGTTGAGTCGACTGCATTAGAGATAGTTTTTGGCAGAAAAGACCTCGCGATTATGTAGGTCAGATAAGTTTCAATATTGTTCTGGGTTGAGCAATTGGGTTGTTCCTCCCCCCACACGTAGCGCAGAGGTGCGTAGTCCGATTCCTACGGAATACGGAATACGGAGTACGGAATACATACGGAGGTCATTATTCAAAGTTTTGTCCTCTCGCTAAACAGACATCCTAGTTATATCCCTATAAGTGCGGGAGATATAAAGGCTTATTAAAGTTATAGAGTATTTCTATTGGAATACTAGCAGCTATCATACTGAAATCAGGCGAAATTAGGTCTGTATAGAGGTTATAAAAGTGGGACTAAAGATTACAATATACCTCTTGTAGCAGCCTTCTTCCTATTGGCTAGATCCTTTTTATGGGGCGGATATCTGGATAAAACTTTTGACAGCGACCTCTGTATATAGGCTCAATTTATTAACGATTAGATAAACTGATAAGATAAGGCAATCTCGCTTGCTAGGCAGCCGACGATCTGCCTAAAGCTGCCCAGTGGAACATCCCCTGTCAACCCTTCAACATCAAATACTTAAATAGTTAATGATCATCCAAATATCATTGGCTTCAACAAGACCACCAAATCTCGTGAATCGGGCACAGCATCAATGGAAAAGCACAAAAATTACCTTTCAAGCGTCGCGGACGACAACTTTGCCCTGACCTCTCAGATCAGCCAAATAGCAGCTCAAACCCAAACTCAATCCAAGGAAGAAGTCAACGCTGCCATCAGACAATGTCTCTTGAAACTGTACGAGTCTATCACTTCAATGAGCCAACACCGTGGCCATCCACGGACACCAAGGACCAGGGTCCTCGATGCATGGGGAACCTTTTTTACGCCTATCAAGTCCCTTACTACGCTACCTTCTGGAGACTTTCTTTCTGCACGCATGCTGCTTTACTTTTGCAGGGGTCTATCGAATCAATCAGCTCTCGATATGAAGTTGGCTAAATCACGCCCTTGGAAGGTTGATATTCCTTTCAACCAAATGGAAAGACAACTAGATGACAATTTACTCGAGTGTCTCAAAAGGATGTGGACCGAAAGCAACAACTGCCAGGATTTTGAATGGGTCTTCGGTGAATACCAACTTGGTCCTTGGAGCCATCAAGATAAATCTAGTGAAGAAGCACAGCGCTGTTATCATATCGCCCAGGCCCTTTCTCCAAACGAGCTCTCTGGCACTCCAGGGAGACATTTCATCTTTTCAAGTGGGGCTGAATGTCTAGAAGGCTGGTCAGAGTTCAGGGGAAGTATCCCGGGAGATGCATATGAGAGAATGCGGTCCCCAGTTCACATTCCGGAAGATGATGATAACGTATTGGGCGAGAAATGGATGTACAAGCAGATTGGAAATGATGGCCCAATTCGCGATCGCGCTTCTTTCAGGCTCTATGACAAGGATGCTTGGAATAGCAATGAAACGGAGCGGCCAAGTTTTCCTTTCTTCCCGCGGTCACTGCAGTTCATTTTGGATGCGAGGCGAATCTCGCAGCCACTGTTGGCTATGAAACGGCGAATTCTGGCTGAGAAGGTATTGTATAGCGCTCGCATTCCGCCAGAGATACGAGTAGCGATCCTCAGCCACCTGGATCCACCAGTCAGACACCCGTATTTGTCTAAAGTCAATATTGTCGAAGCATACACCCCGTTCCCAAAAAGGAATCCACCACGCTGTACAGAGTGTTCAAATGACAAAGCAAAAGAATCGACATGCCCTACCAAGAGAATGTATATCTGGAGTTTACCTCTCCGAACGTTTCTTGTTTTTCATCGCAGCAAAACCAACATCGCGTTTCTCTGTAATGAGGGTGTGAACTGCAAGGGGCATCATGACAACAATAAGTGGAAAATTACGCAAGAATCTGAACTAAACCGTCACGTCGAGAGAACCGTCAAAGACCGATGTGGGCAGTCTACAACTCTGGCAGAAGTCGGATTTGCACCAGCAACGGACTTTGTACTCAAAAGTAACCAGGAAGATTGTCAGCGACGAAGTAGATGGTTTGACGGATACGGGCCACTGGAGGATACCTCGAATGAGCTAAAGATGAACGGTGGATTCTTTGGATTGACTTCTATGATGGTCCATAACAAGATTCTTATTGGATCGTGGCAGGGGCATATGGAGAGTGGGAGCAGTACGACTGGAGTCCAATGGGCGGTTGCACGATGTTTTGCGGATAAGGAGTGTGCTGAGAGGGCGTTGATGAAGATGCACTCTCGCTGTCATCAGTGCTGATAACTGTAAATAGTTCCCCAGTCTGTAAATCTTGGTAGCGTTTTACCTCAAGAGAGGTCAGACCACACAGGATACGGCATAATAAACGTGAATAATTGGAAATTCTTTGATCTGTTCTATATCTCATTGGTTCTTTCCTCATAAGATAATGCCTAAACAGCTGTTGTTGAAGTCTTGAAGAGCATAATTTACTGACACCCTGGTTCGGAAAGTTGAGCAGCCGGTCCAATACAAGCGCCGCGATCAGCGACAACGCATGAGTTTTACGTTACTCATCCGGTTTTCCGGAAGGATCAGTGGGGTCCTGGACTCCAACTCTAAGTCCTTGCTTGATGCCTACCAGCCTAGGACTGCCTGCTTCAGATTCCTATCCCACCTCAATTAAATGTCAGCCCTTCTATCGTGTGAATATTCTCTAGAAACTCCATAGCTCTTTTTTTTACCACTTCGATATTTTAAAAATTTTCAAATTATCAATTGCATCAGCCGTCATCAACATGTCAAACGAAGACACATCGCAATACCCCAAGAGGTTCAAACGCTCGAAAGGCAGCAACATCGAAGCAGTAAAAAATGCCATCGAGCATGGTCTGGATCCCAACATTCTTTGGACAGAAAAAGACCTAGTCGACCCTGTTCCAAAAGGCGGCTGTGTCCTACCGCCTTACATTGCCGATTCGCAAACATGGCCACACTACAACACCCCGCTTCATCAAGCCATTTTGTCCTCAGACTTTGACTCGGCACATTATCTTCTTCAAAATGGCGCCGACGTCAATCTTTATAACTCCCTCGGTCGCACACCGTTGCATGAAGCTGTGTGGAATCGGAACCACGAAGCTATCCGACTTCTTGTTAGCTACAAAGCTGATCTTAACAAGATCACTTTGGAAGCACACGCGCGGTATGAAGACAATAATAGGGACTTACATTGCTCAGGGGGAGATATTTGTGTTTTGAGAGCTCTTTCTACTTCTGATCTCGAGTCAGTGCAGATCTTGGTTGAGGCGGGAGTAGATCTGTGTCCTCCTTCGAAACATCCTTGGACGTTACTTGATCTGGCGTTATTGGCCGGTGACCGAAGGATCGCGGGGTTTCTGCGAACTCAAGGTGTTCAATTGCCGACCAAGGAAGAGTTTTCGTTTCCCAACAGCGACTATCGAAGTCTAGCACAAGAGCTTCTTGCTTTCACGAAAGGCAAAGACATTGTCCCCTCCAAAGACTTTTACGACGCTTATTGCTTCGTCCTGAGGAGAATCGACCAGACTGCGGCAATTGACGCCAAAGTCCTGATACAGAAGTTCTTCGAAGCCCTGCATGAGACTGCCGATCTTCAACCCAGTAACAGTAAACACATATGTCCTTCTTGTCACAAGTTCCAACTCGGAGTCAGAAGCATTTATGAAACAAAGGAAGCATTCGGCTTGGAGACTCATCCCACTAGACAAGCTCTCGAAAGTTCTGCCAAGAAAGGGTGTCCCCTTTGCGCCATTGTGGCCGATGCCCTCGACCTCAAAGAACGCTCGAATAGGACGTCTGAAGAACAGGAAAGTCCGAAAGATAATTTCGATAAGCCTGTGTGGCTCAAGACATCGACCTACTCCTTAAGTGCTGATAGCGTCCACTTGTCTTCTCTTCGGGTGTCATGCAGCGACCTCAGCATTGACCTGGATCTGGCAAAAGTTGACGATTCTTTGCTCAGTGCAGTCAAAGATAACGATCGTGCTGACACGAGCACTGGGTCAGAATGCGCCATAGAAGTGGCAAAGAAATGGATTCAGAGGTGTCAAACTCATGAGAAGCACATGGCATGTCAGGAGGCCTGGAAAAATCGCCCAAGCAAGGAGATTCTACCGGGACGGCTCCTTCATGTTGGAACATCTGATAGTCAACCACGGCTCATCGAAATACAAGAGCCAGTTCCTTATTGCGCACTTTCATACTGTCAAGGAGATAAAGACTTCTTTACCACGACGAAGGGCAATCTCTTGCAAAACATGGAAGGAATTCCTCTGGAATCCTTGTCAGCTGTAATGCGTGATGCTATTTCTGTGTGCCGGTGTCTGGCCCATGAGTATATCTGGATAGACGCCTTGTGCATTGTTCAGAACGATGAAGGGGATCAGGCTGAACAAACTGCTATCATAAACGCCATCTTCTCCAACGCCGAGCTTACCATCTCCACTCTTGTTGGAAGTGACTGCCATACCAAACTCTACCAACCGAGATCGGTCAGAATGGCACACGCTGTGTCTCTAGACATTTGGGAGCCCAAGTCTACACGCAGACCTAACACTTCCCTATCCGTTATTCCCGAGTGGTTACAGGGCGACATGAAGATCCACGGGCCCGTACACTCCGAAGGTTGGAAGTTAGCAGAGCAACTCCTAAGCACAAGAATCTTGTATTTTGGCGATGGGATGCTGCATTGGGAATGTCTTCATGATTATGTCGTTGAGGCAGATCCCGGTGGTAACTACAGAAGATGCTACAACTACCGTATTGATCTTGACAACCGCATCCACACCAAGAAAGCTATTCAGGGCGTTGCATCCCTGGGTAAAGGGCCTTGGAAGACAATCCAGGAGCCGTTTGAGTTATGGAAACAGCAAGTTGAAGATCTTACTCGACGAAAACTTGCGAAACAGAGTGATAGAATTCCTGCTTTGGATGGTATTTCGAAACGTCTGGCAAATTCTGCCGGTCGCGAGTCGTTCTTTGGAATCTGGGATGGAGACAAGCTACTAGAGAGTCTTTGCTGGAAAGTTGAAAAACCACTGCCTAACTCGGTCGTAAAAGTTCCCAACATGCCATCATGGACTTGGGGAGCTGTTACTGGAGAGGTTTCATACGGCCTGACCGATCGCGTCGGAAGAGCTGGCGTCCAGCCCAAGTCAGGTGTAACTGTTGTCTCTATCAACATGGAAGTCAAGACGCCATCGATCACACTCAAGGGCATCCTCCACCAGAAGAAGCCTCTTCCTTCCACAATCCTGAATGGAGAAGATGGAAACGATTTCTTTTTTTACATGCAGTCGGGTCATCGTAAATCCCTCTTTCTAGACTACGAGATGGAAACCCTCGAGGGAATTTACACGTTCGATGTTTTGGTTATTCCACGGGGACCGCCGCACGAAGGGTATGGCTACCCGAGGTGGCCTTCTGGAAGACCTGCTGTAACTTTGAAGCTTTTAATACAGAAGGTTGAGAATGAAACGGATACGTTTCGACGTATTGGTATTGGTATGATATCTGGGAAGCTAAGGGGAGGCCATGATGAAGGCCACAGCAGTGATGAAGGCAATGGTGGTGAACCGCAGTCGCCACTGGAATGGATGGCCATTGATGAAGAAACATTTGTCGAGCGAGAGTTTACCCTCATTTAGGAACTTAAATGTGCAGATTCAAGAAGTAAAACCCTTCCTCGAATGTCCTTGGTCACTGTGCTCTCGAGTTCTCATGAGCAGACAAGTATGGTCCATATACTGCCCAAGCGAAGGTTCTTCGGCATGAATCTGCCCTACACATTTTCATGAACTAGGGTTATTTTGGTCAAGTATTTCGACCTCAAATTGCCAATACTGATCTGTAGTCAATTCTATTTATTATCTTAATAAAAGACTAAAGGGCTTCAATAATCAACGTTGAAGGGATTTTTACATGTGACTGCCTGTTTTATAAGACACAATAGCTTATTATAAACTTTATTAGGGGCGAACCAACTTGGAAATGCACGCCTAAGCTCTCCACCTGGATACATAGCCCGAGAGTTACTGACATGTGCGATATGCGATCTGTAAACAAGCCGTAGGACAGGATAATAACTGTTGACATGTGATATCATGCTGTAATTTGCGGTCATCGGCCCGACACCAGAATTAGATTCATCCGGTAGACCACGGCGAGTTTGAAATAAAAAGTCGTTTCAGGTCCTTAACTGAACTAATCTATTGTAGTCAAAGGAATGGAGATCCGTGACAGGCCCCTGTCACTTGAAGGCGACTTTTGCTGAGCTTGGTTCTGCCTCTGCTCAGGCGCATACCTTGCGGAGAGTATAGACAGAAAACTTTGTGATCTGAATCCCACTTTTGCTAACCTTTCGTTGAGAAAGATAATTGCTGTAAAGGCACATAAGAGATGGTCCCGAAACCTTGACGAGCCTTTTTTTCCCATCAACCGTCAACCACCTCAGTCTGGGAATATTATCTGAAGTCGTATGAGGGCCCTCTAGGTAATTGCGACAGTAAGTTTATTGCTCTACCTGGCTCCCGGCGCCCCGGATCTACAGGCTCCGGTGCGCTTCCACAAGTCATCACTTTTCTTACGTTAGCAAGCTTCAGAAATCCAGAGGGTGGTTGATGTAATCATCCTTGCTGGTCGTATCGGACCTTCATTAGATTGAAGGGTTACCAAAAGCATATACCTGGTCGACTTCGGACGTGTATACCCATGGTAATCGATACACCGAAGCCACACAGATATTCCTGGCATCTCTCCTATTATACGATCAAGCGACCTGCCTATCTGATATTCGAGATATCCCTTTCCGTCATCGAAATCTCATACTACTAACCAAAGACTCCTATATAAAGAGTCTACTACCTCTTTACGATAATCGTATCCATTCGTTGCACGTTATCGACTTGAGCCCCCAGTTCGCCATGCATTTCGCCAGCGTATTCACTGCCCTGTACCTAACCGCTGTTGCCGTTGCAGCTCCCGGAGATCGTGGCTCTTACACCGTTTCTGGCCTAGGCGCCCGCAAGCAAGCCATCTTGAAAGCCGGTGGGAACACCTTGGATATCGCCATTGCTATGCTTGAGGATGAGCATATGCAGACCAACTACAAGTATGGTAAGTGGAAATTCCATAGGAAGGGGATGTCTGTTATGAGTTGTCGCGCCAGGATCCTAGATAGAGGAGCGGGATAAGTCTAGGTTATGTTCGTCTCTTTCACGTCTCCTTTAGTCGCTCGAGCGAATTGTCACTTTTACCTCTACTCCTTCCATTCATAGAAGGAGGCTTCAGGAAGTTCTTTATTCTTTTCACAATACAAGGCTTATCACGCAATACCACAGGCTTTTATCATAATTGGGGCTTCGCTGATACTATCCTTAGGAGACGGCAAGACTCGCGACGCTGCCAATTTTGGGTTATTCAAAGTTAACTGGGGTATGCTCCGCATCTGCGCTTCTCGTGCTAGATTCAAAGGACAGAGCGAAGACGAGTGGAACAATGGTGCTAAGCTGAAGTAAGTAGAGGTCAGCCAGTCAGCGCTTGTGATCAACTATTCACCAACTCGCAGTTCTGATATTTATGCTGATGTCGCCTCCCGTTGGGACTGCCAAAACCATTACGGCTACGAGAAGTGGTTCGCGGGACACCGCAATGGTGCAACGGGCTTGGATAATCCCAATACTGGGGACATCAAATTCTACCGTGACTCTGTTGAGTGGATCAAGAAACAGATCGACTCTGATACCAAGTATAAGTCTGATGATACTCGGTTCTGGGTCGACGTCACTCCTATTTAAACCTTTTCAATTCCTTTCGTCCTATTGGATTGTCAATCTGGCTGGCCGACTTGAACGAGTCCGAAAATGAGTTAGGCCGGAGGTTTTGAGAGGACTGGGCAAAATGGACCACAAAGTTTGTTTTCCTGAATCTATATACGAGCCATTTTCGATATAACACTGCTTTATCCATTTCATTTCCACACAATTTCGTAATCGAAAGAACACGCGCGAGCTCGTTCACTACAGCGGGTTGATATTAGCGGATAGAATGTCAATGATGGTTTTGAGACTACACGATGAGCTGCTGAACAGCCTGCAATATACACATGGCGAACATTCCGACTAATAACTCCTTTGCGCAGGGGATGGATACTCATAATGTTTAGTCCTTTTGAAAACTCAGCTCTCCAAAGGACCTCAGACCCCCGAAGCGTTATAAGGACTGAGAAAAAGGCAAAAGCAAAGCCATTTTGTAGTTTTTTTTTTTTGGATGTAGTTTTAGGCTTCTTCTTTCCTGCCGTAGCGTTTCATCCTGGGCTTCTGTTGCCGGCTGCGAAGTGTCGCCTCCAAAAACTTCATATTTCGATGTCTTGGCCAGGTACAACCACCAGGGTACTCGAAGGTAGTGTGAGCCACTAGATATAATCTTACACCTAAAGAGCTCTTTGTACATTTATATAACTCGGCCTCCAAATATGAATAGTCATAATATACATTTGCATGCAGGCGATAAAGCCGTAGTATTGCTTTGCAACACAAAATTCAAACTAATTGTAAGTTGCTACCATATAAAATGTCGGGTTCGCAAGCATAATAAACCTGTAGTAACTGCTAGCACTATAAAGTATTGATAGGAATGGTCCGTAAAGACATATACTTGCAGGCCAGGAAAGTTTAATGCCCCTGGTCCATGCGAATGTATAACCTTAATCTGCAAAAGAGAATTGAAATCTACCGTCAATTCAAGGGCGGCATTATCCAATCCGTAGGGTCACTTGAAGAAGTCTTACGATGTCAAACTTAGTGTAAAAATCTTGCTATTTTAACGTTCACTGGCTATGGAGACACGACGTCCACGGAACGGCCCGGCCCTTGTTTCGACGATTGATGAAAATGTTTGGTTGTAGTTGAGAAGATATTCTTAACTGCGTACTAGCCACTAAATACCTAGCTGTCCAATGGATGGCATGGGTATCATCTAATGTATGAGCCTAAGTTTCTGATTCCCCTTACTCGATCTTCCTCTTTGTCCTTTTTCATCAGCTCGGGATATGCTTCTCTGTTTTTCCACTCGGGTCCCAAGCTACGCTTGCCCAACTATGAAGGTGGTGGCTGATCCGAACGCGACTTTGGCAATTAATGTAATGTTTTCTTTTACATTCATCAAAGATGAAGCGTTTAGAAAATTATCTTTTTGGGGGATTTCCCCTCTGTAATCATAGACAAGTGAGTCGTGTATTAAGATTTGAGATTGTTTGTGGTTGGGGCTGTGATACGTACATCTAGGATGAACGCTTGTGAGGCTTACTGCGCCCTCAGGAATAAACATCATAGATGGGGGACATTATTCAGTCGGTTTATCAGGCAGATCAAGCCGGATCCTGTCCGCCTGACTAAAATAATTTAGTAACTGCTGTTGGCGTTGCAAGGCGCAACAGCTGAATACTTGCTCATCCAATTTAAGATATTGTACCCGGGCTCTATTCCGGATTTAGTTAATTAACCACAAACTATTGACTCTAGTGCCAGTTGAGGCGTACAGGGAAAAGCCTGGCACCAGGCTCCCCTCGGCTGTGCAGCATTATTGTCTCCTATAGCCTTCAAACCCCCCTTCATTTTCGTTTTAGACATTTTAGATGAACATCGACTGAACGAAACTCTCCATCCAATATACATACCAATATCACAGCATGGGTGTATAACCGTGCTTGCAGGCACAATGTCTGGAGCTGAGGTTCTCGGAGTCGCGACCGGCGGGCTGCAGCTTATCACATCAACCTGGAAGGCGGCTCAGTCCGTCATTCAGTTCTGCGACAAATACAAGAACCCACAACACACACTCGAGCCGATCAAAGAAGAAGTCAAACGTGTGCTCCAGAGCCATCAGTTAGTGGAGAAGAACCTGTCAAAACTACCGAAGACCGAGAACGACTACATCACGGGCATATTGAAGAGAAGCAATGGGACAATCACACAGTTGGTCACCACGTTGAGAGACCTGGATAGCAAAGGAAAACTCAGAAAAGCAATCGCAATCACCAAGTGTCTACCGGATATCAAAGTATTGCTCGAGTCATTAGAAAAGGACCGGGGCGACGTAACTGTTCATTTGCAAATCTTGAACGCCCTGGGCCAGGTTGATAATCAAAGTCCGGGTATTTTCAGGACTGCCCTCTCTGTTGCTTCCACTACCGCGTCAGTTGCTGCCTCTACGATCTCGTGGTTCTGGTCGACTAGCTCTGCTTCTATCTCAACTCACTCGCCACCTACTTACTCAAAGGGTGGTTCGAGGATATGCTATGCTCCCTTACTAGGAGGACCTACTGTTTGGAAGTGTTCATGGTGTCGCTGGACAAGTCCCTCTTACCAGTATCATCATCAGAAGGTCTATAGACCTTGACTTATGAGAAAAAGATCTTCAGCATGTTCAATATCTCCTCAATATTGAGAAATCAGCTTTGCTTTGGTGGGCCTCTCTACGTATCAACGGCCATGTCCCTACTTTGTTCGCAGTCTTGATGGCGGTAAGCAATTTTTAGTCCTTATTGTGACTGGAGCCGATGTTGCTACACATGGTAACCTGGCCGGGACGGTAGGGCAGAAGTCGCAACGATAATGTCAGCGACGAATCTAACACACATGCCTCTATGAAGCACGACAGCGAGGACGGCTGTATCCATCCGTAAGTTCAGTTGTAAATACACGATCAAGAGAAGAGATTTGGTGGAAATTTGATGTCAGTACGTCATATATCTAGCTCAGTCCGGTAGTATCGAGCCGAACTGCCTGGTGTGCTGACGACCAGTCCCTTTAGCTGCACTTTCAACCGATGCGTCAAACGGCTGTACTTCTAATACAGTGACATTTTCAGCCCTCACAAACTTTGCAGTTGTTCAAAGAAACCAATATTGTTAGGAAAAGGGGTTTTAAATAGAAATCTTTCCAATGGTTATATTGTAGACATCCATTACGGCTAGGCAGTATTAGGTTGCTTGCCGTTGATCTTTGGCGCAGGATCGAAAGAGATAATAAAATCACATGACAGTTGTTAAGTATAAATGTGCAATTTGTTAGTATAATCGGATATGACCCACTCACTCTACACTACTTTATGAGCCTCTCATTGCAGTAAACGGCGTAAGACGAAGAGCTACTCAGCCTCATCTTCAGCAACCTATCTAATCATTGCAAAATGTCCTTATCAGCCATACATGGGTGAACAAGGCTTATTTCATCTGACGATTAGCTTTTGGACGCTATCTACGTCACCCAACAGTCTGCGGCGTCCCAGCTGCTTGACCTGGCTCGCCTTAACACACGCACACTAACAGGTAGGGTATCTTCGGCCAATGAAATGCTTAGAACATCAATTTTCAACACTGCCACCACCATAAGCCATAATCATGCGTCTGAAACATGGCAAGGCAACTACGCAAGGCGTTATAGCGTTTAGGTACTCTGCGCACTGCCAGCACAATTTAGTGGTGAATTGCACCTTTAACTACCTCATCAGACCTGCTTGTTGTTTTCTCGAAAATACTTACGCTCTCTATTTATTCTTCCCTTTGCTACCTGTTCTAGCATTTCCAAATCGAAACTCTTGTCCCATTTTTACAAACATGGGGACCCAAGTATTTACTCCTGGGAGCGAACAGTCTCCAGCGACCTCACATACTCCAACTCTCGACGGCGTAGACCCCAAACTAGACACCCAGCTGCTACACTCAATCCCGTTATCCTTTGCCATAGACATCTCCGGAAGCACCTGTGGGAAGACACTAGAGTCTGAAAAGACTTTCATTAGCACAGTTTCGAGCTTGCTCTCCCCGTCAGCGCGCTTCGCTTCCAAAGTCCTTCCATGGGATAACAAAGCGTACTCCATCCGAAGCGTGGCCCAGGTCGACACCCTCGAAAGCCTTGGGGGTACTGATCCGGGAGTTCTTCTCTCTGATGATAAACACAAACTGGCTCTCAAACAGTCGTCCCTTTGGTTTCTTATGACCGATGGTCTGATTCCGGACAGGACCCGGGCTAAGTTTGCTAATGACATAGCAAAGTATGGCATCCATGGCATTAGCTCCATTATTGTCATCTTCGGAGACCCTACCATGGGCCCCACGAGCTGCGACATCTCTGTCGGTGTCAGTGTCTTCGCCACCGTGCCTAATTGCGCCTTTCTTTTTTGCGACGTCAATGACAACAGCCTTCGCGTGATGGAGACCAAGGGATGTTTTGACTTCCTCCTCAAGGACCAACCACACCCTGTCTTTGACTCGTCGTCACGATGGGACCTGCTCCCTCAGGTCTCCGTCGAGGACTTGGCCTCGGTACGGATTCCGAAGCCTGAGTGCCTGGAATCGAATCAAGTCGCCCTTCAAAACTCGCTCGTCATCAACATGGATGACCTTTTCGCCAATCGCCTAAGTCATGAACAAGTTAACCAAATCTTTTCAAACATCGACAACATTGACAGTGTGCGCATGACATCGCAAACTCGCAACAGGCCAGACGAGTTTCGTCACTGGCTGCACCAGCAGACGCTACGTCCAAACGATCCTGTTTCCAAGCAGCGCCGTGATCTGGGCGGCAGGGCTGAGTCATACTTCACCGAGCTCGTCGACCTCATCAGCCGCGGCCAACCCCCTCCAGGCCCTCTACAGGCACGGCTTCGCGCTGCATATATATACAATATGCGTTGTTTCGTCGTTGACACCCAGCGCGAAATCTCAGACGCCAAGGCGAGATCTCATGTAATTGCAAAAGTCACAGAAACCTCTTTCTCTCCTATTCACACTAGTCCATCCTTGAGATCCCCAGTCGAAGTAACGAGACACCCCCCCGCTGTGTCAGCTCCTATGCGCATACCATCAACCCACAGGTATGGAATAAGAGTTACGCCTGCAAACCAGACGATGAAAAGCTTTATGGAGCCACCAGGTGCTCCACGAATCCCACGGAGGGTAATGCATAGACGTCTAAGCACGCACGGCACAGCCCAAGAAGAAACTCGGTGGGGAAGCTGGGAGACAAACCTTCTTGATCAATCACTGTGTCAATTGCTATATACAAGCGGGCTGAGGGCTAGTAGAGGGTCGTTCAAAGGAACCTGCCCGGTATGTGGCGCAACTGGCATAACCATGGCCTGGCTCTTCCGCTCTCCACTTGTAGGCCTGGAGGCCAACACGCAAGGCTTCCCGTTATCTGGAAGCCATACACGTCTCGCCTTCCCCCTTGCTATGGGCCATTTTCCGGAGACGTCTGGCATTCTTGCCTCTCTTCCTTCTGCGTCAACCCCGTACACTGGCAACCAATCTTCATCAAAATTGCCAACATTGGTTTGCGACCCATGTTCGGTTATGTTCGTGCATCAAGGTCCAGGATCGTTCGGTATCACTGGTGCGCTACCTATGGTCCGGTTCGCCGAGAACCGCAGCGTAGTGCTAGACATCCTTACTGGCGTCTTCGAAAAGCGGTTTGCTGAGGGCGACATGTCGCAAGTCTTTCTCTCCGTTTTGTTAACGGTGGCCGCAGAAGCTGAGTTGGGGACCTCAATGTTCCAGGCTACTCCAGCCTCAACGGATAGGAACTTCAACATCGAGGCCACTATGGCGGCGGCCGCAGCTGCTAACACATTTCGTGCTGCGGTCGAGTGGACTGTGCGAGACCTTTTCTACTCGGTAACTGCCCCCCGTGAGCTGTCCGAGTCATTTTCGCTCTCGTCAAATACTCCAGCTCCCGTTTGGCCGTTGGCAAGTGTTCTTGCCGGCTCACTTGAAGAGCTCGACTCTTCTGGCGGTGGCAAGAATGGCTCCCAGGGATCCATGGCACCATTGTTACGGTACCCGCTGCCTGGCTTCCTATCAATTTTGAAGGCTGCGCCTATGTTAAACGTCGGCGTTGACGTACGCAGACGTGCCGCCTTTCGTCGATTGCTTTATCTTATCTGTGAAGAGCTGGCCAGGGCGGCGGAGCAAGTACCGCACTCGCAATCCGTGGCAGATCTTTTCGGTGGGCTGCTTGAGCGCCCGCTCTCGACTAGCTCAGATGAGAAAAACACGGAATGGGAACCATATGTATCGGTCAGCATCCCGTCTCTACGAGCCCACTCCCTACTGAGCGATGCGAGTTACGACATGATGTCTCGGGCTGAAGAGTTCCGGTACTTCGAAGACCTTACATGTGTCTGGGTAAAGCCGGCGCTCGCCCTTTTTCTTCATGGTCTCTTTTCGCATGTTTCTCGTACTCCATGGGCGAGCGCTCCGGAAACCTTTCAAGCTGTGAGTAGGATGGACTTGATCTGGAACGCCCTTCTAAGACCAGAAGACGTGAGCGAAGAGGGTGTTCGAAATATTCTCTCTCGTATATGAAATTCTTTATTACTTGTTTGTTGTCAATTTGATATTTTTTATCGGCTAGGTCCCCTAGGGTAATTATTTCAAGCTGTCTCTAATCAAACCTTCGTATATTTTATAAACGAAGCTTATTTTGTTGGTCCTGTCGCAATACTCACTGCCAAATTATCATTCTACTCCGCGCCTGAATAAGAATATTCAATTATTACGGAAATTTAAAATAAATCCAAGCATCCACTATCCTGCGGCCCTCAAGCTGTTGGCGCTACCAGGTTGGAGAGCGGAATACCTTGGCCTTTACCGGATTCCACATCTCGGTTCGTGTCACCCAGACTTGGTATTGCGCCCGTTTCACGGCGGATTATATGAGAAAATATTGCCAATGCAAATATTGTGAACACAACCGTCAGAACTGTCCAGATCCAAACCTGTGCAGGGGCCTTTAGATACTCGTTCTCATCAAAGAAGGGCATTGCAAAGATCGCCTTCACTGATGTTAGCTTAAAGCTACAACAGCACTATAGGAGTGTTCAAATAACGTCGGGTTGTCTCACCGCAAAGGATGTGCCTGGCAGAAATAACATCGTCAGGATGGCAATCTGAGGCTTCGTCAGTATTGACTGTCTTTGTTTTATAAATCTTTCACGCACTGTTTTCATCGCCACACTGTCTTTCTTCATACTTTTCGCAAGTTCGTGGGACTGGACGACGATATTGTGTGACAGCTTGTTGTCTTCTTGTGCCGCAGTGAGGATAGCCTGTAACGTTCGATCGTTTGTCACCTGGATTTGGTTGAAAAGCTGCGGCGAGCAAAGGTCAGCCTGCGTTGATCTTCAACATTCTAAAGTGATAGCATTACCAGAGCTAATATGTTTTGGACTTTTCTCTCCAGCTCATCAGAAAAACTCTTGATAGCATTCAGCTGCGACACAAGATGATCAACCTTGAGAGTATCTTGGCGCATGTTACTCTCGACGTTGTCGGACTGATGAACGATACTAAATTTTATATCTTTCAGCTCATAAATAATGCTCTCCACACGACATAGCTCCGACTTGTATCTATGCAGGTGAGCAGCCATCGTGTGCAAAGAAGTGTTGATGTCTTTGTTCTGAAGGGAGAAGGTGGGCGTGTCCGCAGCGGTCTCTTTCTGCAGTTCTTTCTCCTGTAGTGCAGTATGTAATCAGCCACATCATAACGACCCTGGATCTAAGTAATATCTCACATGCATTACGAGTTCCTGGTTGAAACAAAGCAACACGTTATTCCACCACCTTAGTGCGCTCGAAAGGTATATCAGATGAACGAAATGCGGGTTTACAGCGAGACCTGCGCCAGACGCTTGTAATACTGCTCCTCGGGTGCGCTTCAGAGGTTCTTCAATGAGGTCTCGAAGGCGGTGGTCCAAAAGGCTGACCGAAATGACTGTTGTGCCGCCTTCTGAAGGCGCGTGCCGAGTAAAGAGTCCAATGTAGGAGCCTCGAATATCGGCTTTCGCGCCAGACAAATGAATGTAGTGAAATGGGTCAAGTTGGTTGCTGCCAGCTGTGCTTTTAGTGTGCTCTTTTGCCTGTACTTTACAGGACTTGATCGTTCTCACAGGAATAAGACACCAGTGGTCCCAGGCCTCGGGGGACATGTTGCGGAACCCTGTGCCGCAAACCATGTACGGCCTTGCGAGAGCTGTCACGAAGGCAACAGGTACGTCGTAAGAGGACATCAAAAGCCTAAACGCCTTGCTGCTAATTCGGAGTTTGCCAAGAGTCTTGCTTGGCGTCGCCGGTGGATCTGCTTCGTTTCCTTGGGCCACTTTTGAGACTGCGCTTAAACAAAGGTCAGCGACAATCCTGAAAGAATGGCAGGAGACCTAACATACAGCAAACGGAACCCAGTTTTTCCATGGTCTTGAATCTGTAACAAAGTCAGAGAATGGCTTCGTAACAGACTTGGATAAATGAGAATGATAGCGAACCCGAGTCTGCAGGAATGCTGCAGTCTTTTGGTCATCAAGAGTCAACTCTTGGGGGCCTAGTGGAACAGATCAATATTGACCGCTCAAGAATGTTTACGCCTGTGAAGTTATTGACTCACTTGAAAATTCTTCTTTCACCTGAAGGGCATATATGGATGTATTGGTAGACAGCTGGTTGTTCTCGATGTCCTTGAAGGCATCCGCCACATCTTTTTCGCAGTCACTTCCAATCCAGGTTATTTCCCAGTTTGACAGGATGAAATACAAGATGCGGAAAGGCTGTAATACTGTACTTACAGGATTTGGTCGAAGCACGCGGTGTTAAACGGCCACTGAGAAACAGCGGTCGCTCTTCCAGCAGACCCTGGGGTACTAACTGCTGACTCTGGGTTCAGTGTTGACATTGTTTGGTATCGATTGTAACTTGACGTTGTTTCGTCTGGTTAACTTTGATGGTAATCACGGCTCCAACTGTGTTCAAATGGTGAGAGGAAAAGCCTGCCGGTTTTTCCATGTAGGTACGAGGGCGAGATTATGCCTTATGCAGAGGCGCAATCATGCGTACCAAGGCGAACCATTTACTTGCAGTACTAGCGCAGCCTACCCCATCGCTAAATGAGTGGCAGCCACATACTTCTGGGCTGTGCTGAATCACGCGACAATTAGAGCGGCTGAAAGATACAAGAGAGAAAGTATCGAGGCGAAGCAAATGCTGGTCTAGAGAGCCTATCGCACTTGATATATCGAGGGAGCGAAGAGACAACACTGAATGATTTAATCGGACGGACTGAAAATGATGGGCTCTTAAGCAACTCTTGAGACATTGAAATATATGTATGCTTTTGGGCCACAGAACAAGGGATATTTGTTTAGCTGACAATGCACTGTACTAAGTACTACCTACCTGGTAGGTACCTACCAACATAGAGGAGGGTGGCGCCCACAGCCCAGGATCATGGCTAAAGCTTCTCTCCACCACCAATAACCATCATTACGGCAACCACATATAAGAGGGCAAACGAGGCGCATTTACTTGACACTTGCTCTTGTCAACGCGAAGATTGTAATCGTCGTGTAAGCCTTGCTCTGAAAGCAGCCACCTGATTCCAGTCCTTGTGCAGGCGCCCGAGGTTCGCATCCAGTAGAAGCGCGAATGGATGGGCAAAGCCGAAATACAGGGACATTTCCCTTGACTTGGACACTTCTAGACCCCCAGGCTCCTGTTCAAAATTACTCCCGGCATCCTGCTCCACCGAACGCTTTTCCAAGAGAATGGTCTCTGTCCACTGTGCCAGAATCCATATCTGACAAGACGGAGACGGAAAGTGAACGAACTTCACCATCAACAATCAGAGGAGATTTTCCCATCATCCTAGCTGACTCAAACAAACCAGCCTCCAAAGCTATCGCACCATCGACTTTCGAGACAAACTGGGCCATACCAGCGAACAGGGACAGCGAAAGTGACGTTCACAATCGTTTACCCTACCCAAATGTTGATAACGCGAGGTGGCCACCCGGCATAACACACCATGGGGCTCACGGCATGTCATATGCGGATACTATGATGGGTATTCCTGGCCATCCCCCGAATCGTGTGCTGAATGAACAGCATACAACAACATCCTCCTCTGGCGTACCGGGGAACTTCAAACACCAGGGATATTCCAATTTGCAAGTGAGCCCAGAGATAGCATTAGGGTCCGCCAACAGCGAACCTGTAGATGTCACTGCAAATGACATTATCCATCAGCTCGTTGGACACTACAGCTACACTTCTCCACCTTCTGCTGTTTCCGGGGCCACATCTGCAAACCCGGTGTTAAATATGAATGAGGTGGTTGCTGGTCAAGTAAGCTTCCGGCCGCAATTATCAGCTACCAGTCATTTTTCACCTTGGGAGAATGATTCTTCGAGTTACCAACTCCCCAGACCAGCCGGCTTCACATCTAATCAAGTTACCCCTCACAGTACGGTTGAGGCCGGTTCCGCCTCAGCAGGAATATATCGTCCACCACGACCCGCAGGCTTTGATTCCACTAGCATCAGCCCTGCTACGTCTTCTTCGACTTCCGCGCACCGTCAGCAGCCTGGAACAAGTCCTTGGTACGACGCTCGATTTCATCCCGAGCCCTTACCTGCAATCTATGAACATAGAGGATCAAGTGGAGGATTTGCACCTATCACTATCCCTGATCATGCCGGCACGCTTCCTGATAACGTTAGCTCGTGGCTATTGAGCGATGCAGATCGACTTTACAACCCTCCAGCACCCCCGATGACCGCAACGGCGCCCTGGAGCCGTGGATTTCAATGATGCGGTTCCAATGGCCATCTGGAAGAATGTCGCCAATTTCACCCGTCAGGACCACGTTGCCGTGTATATTGCTGTCGCTCTGGTATATTGTAACAGTTAGGGTTCTAATCAGGCGTTTTTAATTATAGTTTACACATAGATAACTAAGGCTTTGCTTTTCAATAGGCTATCCAACGGCTGTCTATATTTCTCACAAATATACCATAATCCAGATGCTCCGAAAACATTTTATTGCCTCTAGGTATAATGATTATTTGTTACTGGTACCCTGTTTTTCTATAAAGAGGCCAAAGTGAATACTTCGAAAGGTTCGACCAGCTGGGTTAGAATCCCGTATAAGTGAGAATCTTCCTGGGGAAGCATTATAGATTTGCTTTCAGCTCAATGTAGATATATTCAAGTCTTAACGGTTACTCAATTTATAAGAAAGAAGGGCAAAGTCGTTCTTAACCGCCAGTCCAAGAATTAGTGCAGACGTAAATAGCTAGGATGTAACAGATGACAATCTATTATATGGGCAGCAAATAAGATAAGTATTAAAATGACTGGTGATAAACGGAGTGTTGGGATTCCCAAATGTGGCGCACACACCTTCAGCCACACTTATCACCGACGTCAACTCACCAGCCACACACCCCTGCGAAAGCTCTCCGTCACCTCCAAGCTGTCCTCAAGACCGCCAACGCCAAAAACACCAGCACCAAACCACGCCCAGGCCCTCCCTTCCCTCCAACAACATCTCCGTCGATACAATGTCAAACTACTACGCCTCGCAACAACCTCAATACCCGACTGGTGGCGCCGCTCCCAACGCCGCTCAAAACCTCCAATTCTTTCCCACTCAGTACACCAGCGCCTCGGGCACACCACAGCAGCCACAGCAAGGCTACGGGTATGCTAGCACAGGCGGTTATGGCGTCGGCACGCCTGCGCAGAACTTTGCGACGCCCGGGTTTGGCGCGCAGGGAGTCAGTGGCAGGATGGGAGAGCAGGGTGGTTTGAGGACGGGCTGGGTTGCTGCTTTTTCGTCAGAGGGGTATGATGGCGAGCCGCCTTTGCTGGAGGAGCTGGGCGTTAACTTTGGACATATTCAGGCAAAGGTGAGGATACCTCTTTCTGCGGTGTTGACTTAAAATGATGCTAACTGGACCTCAAGACACTCGCTGTATTGAACCCCTTTCGACGAATCGACTCGCATATCATGGACGACTCAGACCTCGCAGGACCACTCATCTTCTTCCTACTATTCGGTTTCATCCTACTCTTTTCAGGCCAAGTCCACTTCGGCTACATCTACGGCCTCGCAGCTCTAGGCTCAATCTCGCTCCACACCATCCTCTCCCTTATGTCGCCCTCCGACGCCGGCGCGCAACAAGTCAACAGCTATCCCCAATACAGCAGCGATCCTTCCGTTCCTCCCCAACCGCACGACGGCCAGCAAGGCGGCCATTTCTCCTCGACCTTGACATATCCCCGAAGCGCGAGTGTATTGGGATACTGCCTGCTGCCTCTCGTAGCGACGAGCTTGTTCGGCATAGTCATGCGCATGGACACACCCATCGGAATCGTCGCTACCACGGCTGCTATTCTCTGGTGCACTTACAGCGCGAGCGGTATGTTCTGCGCTGTGGGACAGATGAAGCGCATGCGAGGACTTGTCGCTTATCCTCTTGCGCTGTTCTATGTTGGATTCGGCATCATGGGTATCTTCAGCAGTCGAGGAAGCGGATCTTTCGCCAATGCTGCTGCTAAGCTCAACGCTTGAACGAGTCAGACCCGAAAGCCAATTCAATCACTACAAGGCTTCTGCGCGACTTTGCGCTGTGAAGTTCGATGATGCAGTACATGACGATGCCCTCGACGGCAAAGATACGATACGATGGACGTCAAGCGCAGCCGCACAGGCTCATACCAGCAAGGCGTTTAGTAGGATACGGAGACAGGATACGCAAGTTACATGGTTCGGGGCATGTTCACTTTGTACTAGAATAATTACATTTGTACGTCACGATTAAAAGAACGAGGAACAAAGACAGGATGTGTAGTGTAGTTAAGTATTGAGAAAAATACTCTCAAAAAAGCAAGTTCCAAGTTATGCAAAGACATCGTAACCATCTATATATGCCACACAGCAAAGCACCAAAAACAATATGCATCCTCCTTAATCATGAAAGCCTTTTTTTCTGAGTCACAGTGAGAATCCGCCCATTCGATTCCCGGAACCATGGAGCCCGCCGGTCAGGAGCGGGTTGAAAGAAATACAAGTTGTTGGAAAGCTGCCCTGCAGCAGCGAGATTAAGTTGGGCTAATATGAAAATTCCAGATCCGTTCGCAAATCCGTCGTGGCATTTCGTTGCTCGTTTAAGCCTTGTCGTGAACGCCGTTGGCGCCGTTTGTCGCGGGGGTATCTTCAGCCTCGCCAATGAGGACAGAGTATTGACCACCAGCACCTGCTCCGATGATCTTCTTGCCACGAATAGCAGTGTTGTCGATCAGAGTAGGAGTGTGGATATCGTCGATCGTGCCTTGGCCGGTTTGGTAGTTGCTGGAGAAGCCCCAGGAGTAGACCTTGCCATCGGAGGCAATGGCGAAGTTGTTATCGGTACCAGCAGCGACGGAGACGACGTCCTTGACGTCTGGAACATGTTAGTATTGGTATCGGACGTGCAGATAACTCGTAGTACTCACCAGGCTGGACTGTAGGCTTGAACAGGATACGGGCGTTGCCTCGCTCGTCGTAGATGGCGTTGTCCTCGGACAGCTTGTCAAACTCGAAACCGACTTGGTAACCATCGACACGGCCCCATGTCAACAGATCACCCTTGTCAGAGCAAGCAAGGGAGTGGTGCTCGCCACCATCAATCTCAGTAATGTTGTAGTCGTCAAGGTATGTCAGCTTGGCAGGTCGCAGGATAACAGCGTCATCCTCGCCAGCGTTTGACTCAACACCAATCTCGCCGAAGTTGTTAAGACCCCAGCCGTAGACGACACCCTCTTTGTCAATAGCGAAGCTGTGGTATGAACCGCAAGCGATCTTGGCAATCTTTCCTCGGGGCAGACCAACACCCTGGGGGATAAGAGAAGACATCTTGTTGCGCTCAATGATGCGTCGGCCGAGCTGGTTCTGTTGTCCGCAGCCCCATGCAACGACGTTACCCTTGTGGTCGAGAGCAAGAATGTGGTTGGAACCGGCGGAGAGAGCCTTGATGTTCTTAAGGTCCTTGATCAGGACGGGGGTTTGTTGGACCTTTACGGTCTCCGAGAAGCCGAGAATACCATCGCTGGATCGGAAGGTTCCCCAACCGTAGACCCGACCGTCCTCAGTAAGGGTAAAACTGGCGCTGTCACTGGCGACAACCTGAACAAACTTGGTGCCAGGGGCAAAATGCTCCTCGGAAACAGCAGTGGGTGTGCTCTCCTTGGGGTTGATTCCAGTATCGTCCTCGTCTTCTGAGTCGGAGTCTTCAGCCTTGTCCATGTCGCGAAGGCCACCGTCCCAGTTGGTGTCTCGTCCGAGAGCTCCCTGATCATTGACACCCCATGTCAAGAGCTTGTTGTCGTGTGTCAACGCGATAGCGTGCATGCCACCGCAAGAAATCTGAACAACACCAGTAGTGGCGGCAGCGAGGTTATCATTGAGTCGGGGTCGCTTGACGTCGATGGGCTTCTTGTTGTTGACGCGCTTGCTTCCGAGACCAAGCTCACCTGATGATCCTTCACCGAAGACGTAAACATCGAGAATCTTGGTAGGGGCATCGTTGATCTTCTTTCCGATACCGGGGAAGGTGGACTTCTTCTTGGGCTCAGCCTTCTTGACAGCAGCAGGACGAGCGGCCTTTTTGGCAGCAGGCTTCTTCTCCTCAGGCTCTTCGGATTTCGCCTTGGCCTTGGACGCAGTGGGTTTGGCGGCAGTCTTTGCCTTTGCGGAAGGCTTAGCAGCGGGCTTGACGACGCGCTCTGTGGTCTTAGTCTTCTTGGTCTTGGGGGCCTCCTCCTCCTCTTCTTCCTCTACCTCGGACTCTTCCGCGCGGGTGCGCTTCTTGGAGGCGTCGTTTGTAGCAGGCTCGGCCTTTTTGGCGGCAGCTTTTGTGGGCTTCGTATCCTTCTTTGCAGCAGCGGCGGTGGTAGTGGCCTTCTTAGTCGTGGCCGTCTTGGTGACGGCCGCAGCTTTGGCTCTTGGTGCCATCGCGTGAGGATGTGTTGTGACTATTTAGAATTGGAGTGACGCGCGCGCGATGGCGGGAATTGTTGCGCTTTATAATGGCTCAATCAGCGATGATGATTGAGTATAAAATCAGATTGCGCGAGATGGGGGGCGAAATCTGATGATTCGGTTGTGATGATGTTGATGATGAAAACCAAGCTCGAGAAAAAAAAGCTGATTTAGGAGCGCGATGGGTGGGTTTTTTCTTGCCAGAAGTGATCTGACCGCGCTGGGGGTGTGATCATTTGCGGGCTCGACAGGGGGATGATGCCTGGATTTGGCGTCACCGCTCGAAAGCTTTGGCTAGTTTGTCCGGCAGAAAATGGTTAGCGCAATTGATTTCTGGTGACAGCTGCGAAAGCGGTGAATCGTAGCTGAGCTGTCAGTTCATTTCGTCCATTCGATACGCGATTCACACCGGTCGCGTTTGTTGGCATACGAACGTTGCATCGCACAGACTATAGACTGGTCTTTTCTGCTACTACAGACTAAATACAAGGTTATTGTCGCTACCCTTGTTCTCATATCTCGACAGAGCTTTGGGGTTTCTTCATCAGCCTCCGCTTTGTACTCGATAGTAGTTCGCCGTTCTTTCTTACGTCGAGTATGTAATTGACACGATACAATCGATGTCAATGTCAGGACCCGTTTCATCACCACGTGGGCTGTCGCTGTTCGCAAACGCGATCGATTGTGAGACAACCAAGTAACTTCTGTTGTTTTCCATATAGATATCCTGTACAAACTGGATTTACGTTGTATATCATGAATGTTCTTCAATTCTCTGTGTATCTGGTATCGTTTGCCTCGCCGCCCCAACCCAATGCTATTATCATTCCTCAACGCCGTCCCAATAATTCATCAATGCTGTATTTTCTTTAACCCAATCACACCCATTTCGTGATGGTAAGACATTTATTTCTTGGTGGTAAAGTCGATCTCGTTGGCAGGGTTGAAGCCACCATCGGCAGCCTTCTCGCAAGTGCAGCCACCTAACCCATAAACGTTAGCAAATCAGTTGATATGGAAACCCAAAACAGTTCTACATACCAGCAGGACGAGATCCGCAAGCGCATGTAGCACCGCTGGGAGATGCGTTCTCAGTAGCAGCGCGGTCGCAGGTGCATTCGCCGGCAGGACGAGCGCGGCATGAGCATCGAGGGCCGTTGACAGTGTTCTCGACAGGAGCTTTGGCGCATGTGCATTGGAGAGCGGACTTCTGACCGCATGAGCAAGTGGCCTTCTGGGCTGGAGAAATTGTTAGTTTTGTGCTACTCGAAGGGTGGGAGGGATGATGTCACATACCACAGGCGCACTCAACGTTGTCGCCAGAGCGGCAGCAGGTAGTAGGAGCGTTGACAACCATTTTGACGGATTGGAGTATTGGAAAGTTGGTGTTTGATATAGTGGAAAGTTTGAGTAATTGAGATATTGAGAGGGCAATGAATTAGACTGCAATGTGCTTGATTCTGTTGTTGCTCGTTGGATGCGGCTGCTCGTCGTATTTGTACTTTGTAGCTTTCAAAGAGTTCGACCCACTTCATCTCAAGCCCCAGAGCTGCGGATCTACAGACTGGTAATCATGTTATCTCTGATTGGACAAAGCTTGCTGACACACCACCACCAGCCAATCAATGATTGCTTATTCTTTTTCTCTCGACTTTCGCCTCTGAGAACATGCCATGCTGAATACAATCCATGTCATGGGTCTGACAGCTAACGAGCTAGAACACACTAACAGCTATCAGCAGTTTCGCTCAGCCCGTTATTGGATGATTGACTTGACAATGTTTTAGACAAAGTTTCCGCTCTTTTGTGATAATACTATGTATCTCCTTTTAGACTATGTCACTGGTTCCCTCTATAGAAAAAGAACGGAGGCTACAAGTCGTTCGCAAATTCAGTGACTACCTGCAGTCCATTCCTCACAGTTTCAAGTCCAATCACTATAAAAGCAGAGTCGGAGCTTATCTATGAATCTTGATTCTATTGAGATCCATCCGTGTGCATGACAGGGTTCCCCGTATGCAATTGAATTATTCGCTGGTGGATTCATACAGCACCGTGACTCTTGAAGGCTTGTCAGTTGGCATTTACATTACAGTCGACCAATCATTGCGATCAGATTCCATTTTTGAACTACAATCAGGGCCATTACATGACAGGCGAAATACCGATATTTCTCTTAGATTAGAGACGAGAAAATGAAAGCTGTGGGATTGTGAATGCAGATTGTGATGATACTACTTGTCTAGGGTAGTATATGTGAGTCGTGCGGCTCTGATATATTAGTTATATATATACAAGAGTAAAGTAAGCTTAGTCATCGAAAAGACAGCGGTCCTATAGTTTAGTGGTAATGACGTCGGATTTTGATACTCATCAGAAACCTTCCGAAGACCCCGGTTCGAACCCGGGTAGGACCTCATTTTTGCTGAACCCCATTCCTAGCTCCAGATATGCTTAACTTAACCCCCCGTCTTAATTTATATAGAGTTACTTCAAGAACAGTACCGTCAGTTTCCCGTTTCCTCTGTTTAATAATACATTCATTTATCAGTATATCCATTGCAAATCAATGACCTGTTGAGATAATAGCGCATTGTGGAGAACATAGCAGCCTATCAAAAGAATTCGAAGTATGATACATATCAGTAGTCCAGATCAATTCAGTCTCGTGTAGCAGAGCATTATTGCCAGGATAAGTAATAAGAAGCCAAGGTTTCTGCTCATTTATTCACCAGCAACTTCCCCATACAATCCAATCCGCGATATACTGCAAACACTGCGGTGGTCACAGGAAGTGCGATTGCAAAGTAAAGCCAGAATCTGTCTCCTCCTGGGGCAAAATCTCCAGACATACTGAACAGTGTAGCAACATAAGCCAACGGGACAAAAAGTAACCCTAAGCTTGTAATGTTGCGAGTTCTATTGGCTGCATTTAAAGAAAGCTGCTGTTCTCGGAAGGCCTGTCTATTGCCAGCTATTCCTGTAAGCCCAGTGATATTTGAGTTGATCTTGCTGACCCAGTCGCGTGCATTCTCAAATTGATAATGAAGCATCTGAAAATCCACATTGACATCTGTCCAAGACACAGCATGAGCAAAGTCGGGACGCTGGAGGGGAATGCGTAGCTGGGCAAGTATGTACTCCAAATCGTAACAGTACTGATGGAGTCGCTTCTCTAGAGTCTGGCAGCTGCTCCAATTCGCCTCTACATCTGCGAGGTCTAGTGCCGCGAAGTCGTAGTGTCTGCGCATTGGTAATTGAGATCTGATGATTATTCGGTGTAAGTGATCAAGATGTCTGCTGTAATGGCTAGCAACGATCTTTTTGATGAAAAGAGCGATAGTATCTGGATCGTTGGTGAGGCTCGGCAATGCTGAACAATTCTTGACATAGAAGCATAAATCCTCCGCGAGACTCGTTCGAGGGGGACCTTGAAGTTGCTGAACACGAATATTGACTGGAAGGAAGTCAACATAACCCCCATCAACTGGTTTGGCCATCACAGGGTATCTATACCCCTTGCTCAGCCCCTGATCTTTGATCGTGATGTGATGCAACGGCGGATCACAGATCACTACACCTAGTTCGGTAAGCCATAGAAGCAGGAAGGTTCAAGGTCACTAACAGTTCCAGCTCCCATTTTTCCTTTCGCTCCATATCAAACACTTGCGGTTGGCTGAAGCAATCTTGTCGAATTCGCCATTAATCCTGGTAGTGCTGATAGCTCTC
This sequence comes from Fusarium chlamydosporum, assembly GCA_014898915.1. NCBI lineage: Eukaryota > Fungi > Ascomycota > Sordariomycetes > Hypocreales > Nectriaceae > Fusarium > Fusarium chlamydosporum. Next base: position 12,031 of record JAAVUD010000209.1, on the reverse strand, counting down.
CCAGTGGCTGAACAAGCAAGTCCGAAGTAACCGATTAGCTCTTCAGGCAAACCAACCATGTCGCGATAAGGTATTGTGATGTAGGATTGTGTTGTAAGGCCAGTAGCCAGTAGACTGCTGCATGTATCGGTCTTGGATGCAGTACTCGCTGTGCGTTGATATTCGGTGAAGAATGATGGATCAATCCAAAAGTGATTGCCTAGAATAGTAGCCACATCTTGATTCATACCTTCGAATATATATGCTGTTCCTAGGGATTCTGGAGTCTCTGTTGTGTGCGAAAGATATTTACTCAGAAAGTCAGACGTAGAATCTGTTGGAGACAAGAAAGCAGCTGGTTTCCCATCGCGAAACGTAATCACATGGACTTTGACAGGCCGGTTCTCCCACGAGACGCCGAGCGACAGTGGTTTTGGGTCTGGGAACACCAAACGGGGATCGAATGAGCTGAGATCGTGAACGTACTTGCTGTACGGACTGTTGCGTACAATCCATGTGGCATTTCGTGGCTGCATCTTGAAATTCATAGCATAGGTTAACTCCCGCGCATTGTAGGTGATACAAAGCTATATGTCCGGATACTTATACTCCTGTGGAAGGAGAAGACCTTGAAAATGAAGCAAAAAGGCAAATAGATATCACTGCCACACTGACACGTAAAGCTAACCAATTGGTTGAAGGTGTTTAATATGCATCAAGATAGACGTCTTAGTGGCCGTGGGTTTGAAAAAGGTTACATCGTTACAAAATGGTGAGTAGGTCGTTAGGGGTAAGAAGCACATAAGCTGCACTTTGAGATAAGGCAAGTAATCCGCCATTCCCTAAATGAGTATGGTATATTTACCTGTCAAAACAATATTGCCTCTTCTGCGCATAGCATTGCGTTAATAACTATTGATCATATTACCTTTCTGATGTGTGCTGAGAGTACTCACAATATTTGTATGGCGACTAAAACTAAGCCATAACCCAATCGATAGCTGAGAGCCATTACTAACTTAGTAGGTGCCTACTAGCCCTTGTCATGGACGTAGACAAGGCCGATCTCGGAGGGCCCCGCGCGATCAGTTCATCAAGTTTCGGCAAATCATCATGCATATTACCCAAGAACTTGGTCAATTGAACATTCGATCTGTCATACCGAGCGTCACTGCATTATAGCCCATTTCTGTGTCTCTGGAACGCGCTTCATTACTAGTATAACTGTCGCCCGGTATCTTGTCAGTCCGCACTATTTTTGCAGTGAAGGTTGCGTTGCAAGGCGACCTTCATCAATCTGACTTAAGAGGACCCATCTCAAAGATTAATCCCCAGACATTCCCCAAACGTACATCATGTCTCCTCTTAGCCCACTCCAGACTCCAGAGTCCACCATCGTGGTAATCGGGTGCGTGCCCATTATACTGCTCCCCGTGCTGTGAGCTAACGTCTTTAGTGCTGGAATCATCGGCCTTACCAGCGCCCTCAGGATCCAACAATTGATAGCAGACTCTTCACCCACAGAACAAACTAGCGTTATCCTCGTCGCTAAAGAATGGCCAACTTCAATTCCTGGAGCTCCAATTCCTCACTCGGCTGATTACGCTTCCATGTGGGCTGGCGCTCACGTCCGACCCATCCCCGCATCAACACCCCAGCTTCGCCGTGAAGCGAAATGGCTAAAGGCCACTGTCGCTGAGCTGGAGAAACATCGTCAGAATGAACCTGGGGTTGGAATTCGTCGTCTTCCAGGAATTGAATACCTCGAGGACCCACCGGATGATTACAGAAAACAAGATGCGCTGACCTTTACCACCGAGACTGGATTGCCGGGATATCGCAAGTTTGACGCTCATGAACTTCCCCAAGGTGTCAAGCTTGGATTCGAGTATGAAACATACTGCATCAATGCACCGTTATACAGTGCAAATCTTCTCCGCAAGTTCATCGTTCAAGGTGGTAAAACTGTTCAGCGGGACCTCAAGAGTGAATGGGAAGCTTTTATCCTGGCGCCTAATGTAAAGCTTGTGGTGAATGCAAGTGGGATGGGGTTCGGAGATGCAAAGTGTTTCCCAATCAGAGGTAAGTAGCCCAATTCTTAGGTCACTGATGAAAACTAAGAATGGATAGGTCAAACAGTATTGACAAATCTCACTGCCGCCGACAAGACTATCACAACCCAAAAGAAGGATGGGACATGGAGTTTTGTCATCCCAAGATCGTTCAACGGCGGAACAGTCATTGGCGGTACCAAAGAGATAGGTAACTGGGATCTCGATCCATCAGAAGAGACGCGCGCTCGGCTACTCAAAGCTGCACAACCTATCATCCCTCAAGCCTGTAGCCAGAAACAAGATCTTGAGTCTTTGAAAGTCATCAAGGACGTCGTGGGAAGAAGACCAGCTCGTGAGGGGGGCATGAGGGTCGAGACGGAAGCAAAAGACACCACCTGGGGAGTCAAACATGTCATACACGCTTATGGGGCTGGTGGACGTGGCTATGAACTTTCCTGGGGCGTGGCAGATGAAGTTGCAGAGCTTGTGAAGGAGGTGCTTAGCCCTAATTTAGCTGCGAAAGCAAAGCTTTAAGCTTAAACCTTGAATGGTTCTTCTGATAAGCGTACACAATTAGAGGTGAGCCGCCTAACAGATAGCCCGATACTGCCTCTCGCCATTATTCATAGGTTCTCGGTCTTCAGATACCCTTCAAGGGCGTCGTCCAAAGTTCTGCTCTCCCTTAATGGAGTCGCATTGCCCTTCTTGGTCAGCCCGATCTTGTTATGCCAAACAACTCTCATACCCGCAGCAGTCGCACCTTCAACATCACCCGCACTTCCTGCGACAAAAAGAATGTCTTTTGCTTCTACACCGAGGCGAGGCAGGATGGCGTGATAGGCCTCCTTCACGGGCTTGTAGTACCCGCTCTCCTCAGCAGTAATGGCGACGTCAAACTTGAACGGCTGATCATAACCAGCACTTGCTTGTTTTTCCACATTCTGGATAGCGATGTGTCCATTTTCTATCGAACAATTGGTTATCACACCAAGCTTGTAGCCTTGCGACCTAAGAGCTTGGAGTACGGAGGGTACTTCGTCCCAAGGTTTGATGTCCGGCCAACTCTTCAGAAGTGCTTCTGGAGCCGATTCTGGTAGACCGACTTCAGATGCAGCCTGTCTGACTAGATCTTCATATGGAACATATTTCCCAGTGCCGAATGTGATTTCAAGATATCGCTGTCGCCAGCGACTGCCTTCTTCGTGTGTTTTTGATGGTGTTGATGCGTCCCACAGGTCCCATGAGTTGAGTAGACCAGTGAGGAGGTCAAAAACGATGGCTTTAGGTCTCCATTCTTGTTCAGTTGAGGTAGTCATGATGAATTGAGTGAAAGAAATATATGTAAGAGGTTAAAAGAGGAAGATGCATGGGAAGTATTATGAAGGTCGCGTTTGGAATTTAAGGCCCTGGACCCCGCTGACAAGGGCGTAGTTGACAATGCTGGGTTGACGATCCAACAGAACCACTTATTAGACAGAGTCAGCTCAAGACTTATGAAATGCATGTCTGTCAGATATTTGACTTGTTATAAGCCTTTATTAAATCCATTAATTCTTGAGTTTCTTTGTAATGATGCCATACGCTGCAGGCGTCGCCACACCCAGTAAGCTGACCGAGTAAAATACAGGCATGATGATCAACTTGCAATATGAAACCACAGGGAGCCCAAACTCCTCTGCTACCAAAGAAAAAGCACAAATCTTCAATAGACTTTTCGTTGAGATAAGAACCTCTTTTCGAACCCAGAGAAACTCCGGATACCTGAGCAAGGAGGAATGGAGATGCAAGTCCAGGATCAGGCGTCCTGCTACAAGAAGAGCCAAGAAAACCCAAGAAGGCAGGACTAGTCGCGGACTTGAAGTGACTTGGGACAGGCCCCAGTGCGTGAAACATACTGCGTGAATGAAGACACCACCACTGAGGATGAACTCTGGGCTTCTACCCAGCTTTTTCGAAGCAAGCAATATTGACTAGAGATGTGTAAGTTGCTTTCATTTAGTGCTCATAAGGATTTGGATGATATTTACCTCAAATGGTATTGTCAACAGCGGGATGATGGTCACCCATCCCGAAGGCATGATAATGGTAAGGGCGCTTGGGAACGCGCAAATAACCGCGGAGACATGTAGTGCACGGCCCCATCCAAAAGAGAAACGGCTCATCTTATCGCTGTATAGGTGAATAGAGCCAAAGTGGGAATTGGCAGTTGTGCTTGGGGGACGTCGGTGTAGTCGAGATAGCGCATAGTTGAACAGGAAATATGCGAGGCAAGAGAGAGACAGAGCAAAAGAATAATCCTGAAGGCGAGTCGTGGATTTGCCCCAATTTGACGGGATATACAGGCAAAATGATAGGATTGATGCTAACGCCATCATACGCAAGCTGACAAAGTAGTGCCAGTTCTTCATGAGAGTGTGGTTGAAGGTTGCGACAACCCAGAAGGCGTCAGTACCAGCCATAAGACTTAATGCCAGCCAAACGTCACCACATAGTAGAGCTGTAGACTGGATATGATTGTACGGTGCCTCAATTGTACTAGGATCTGAGGGAAGGGTAGATGTGTTGTTGATATGAGCGATTGGAGAAGATGTTATTGTGGTTGTAATCGAATGTTGAGATGGTATGAACAGTCCTTTGAGTCTCGGTAGATAGAGTAGAGTCGCCGTATAGGAAATAAAAGATATTATAACAAAAAGCTGCACCTGCAGAAATTTGCATGTTGTCCTGTCTCTCACATCGAAAGAAACGGCCAATGCACCAGGTCTCAAAGTCTTAGGGTCCATGTTGAGATTGCCAACATGAAACGAGCAATTATGAGGGTGCGACAACGCTTATATCGCAAATCAAAAGCAAAGACAAAGCCCCTGCCGAGACAGGAAAGACCAACGAGGATTTTTCTTCGTCCCTTAAGTGAGTAATCATTTAATTTTATGTACGAACCCCTGGAGTTCGTGGCTTGCTGAGATCCAAATTTGTCTTGGCCGGTGACTGAACTAGTCTTGTCAAGGCTGAGACTGATCTAGATTGTTTTTAGGTGTTATTTCTTAGCCATAATGCTGTGACCGCTAGGAGACATAGCCAAAAGTATAAGGACCTTACAGCGTTCAGGTAGCTACTAGAGCACTTTTCCCAACAGCCCATTCGTCACTAAAGTAGAGGCCTATTCAGGTAAAAATACCATACTCAAACATCGACATTCTCATCTAGGCTCTTTTAGCGGCCAGAGTCAGCTAAGTAGTGTGGGTCTAAAGTTAACTGTTCAAAGCACAAATCTAGGCAAATCTTGCGAAATTCCTTATTTGCTCTATCTGGAACGCGTGCTTGATAGTGTTGTGGGGCAAATCGTCAGGTTTCTCAGACATGCTATTTGGAGGCGCGTTAAAGATGGTAGGGGATCAGCCTTACACCGTTGCGTCTCTTGGCGCTGGGGAATTGAGCTAAACGGTTGGTTGGGATTATGGCAAGTGGGCTTGTCTTAAGCAAGATTATCTTGCATTCCATTGTGTTTCTGTATCGAATGCAGATTGAGGATTTGCTTAAACCTAGCCACTGATGTGTGCGGCGGATGGAAACCGAGATGGAGATGACAGAACAATCGTTCATTGTGTATTCTTGAGCGTCATCATGATGAAGAGATTGTCACTCGATGAATGGATAATATACTTCCGAGATATCTGTTGGTGGAACGCGAGGATACCAAAACCACTGCTGGGCAACCCTAATGCCATGCACGACAGAAACATGACAGGTCAGTTGATGGTATCCACCTGTGGTTTGACCTTTTTGCTTCTTATGGTTCGTTCGATTTTGCTTCTGAAGAAAAAGAAAGCATGGAAAACTTTTCAGTAAATGTTGCAGGGGAAGATTTACCGAGGTCTCACGACAAGAAAAAGTCACCGATGCTGACTCTGGTTACATAACATAGCACCTTTCACAACAAGGAACGGGTTCCACGAAAAGGTGTGGCAGTCGATTGTGTGGAAGCCACGGGTATAGCCTTGTTGGTCAGTCTTACCAAAGTGCAGCAATACTTCATGAGCTGGTTATTCTTACTGGCTGCAGTGTGGGTTTGTGTCTGTAGTCTCTGTATCACGGAAAGGGTAATGTTATCTGGAGCATCAAACCCGGTTTGTGCAATTCGAGGACCCGGATTCCGAGAACCAGCTGAGATGATAGTTCGACGAGTATGACGTGGCAAAGGGCCAGTCTCTATACCCTCGAAGTATGATGCACATAGATGTTTCTTGACTGAAAAACTTAATGTGTTTTTTTTTTGAAGTGCTGGATAGAGCTACCCAGCCTCGTAATGCGTGTTACTGGAACTATCAGAAGTTTACAGCACAGGCTTTCGGCATACGAACAGACACCTTCCACAATATCAGCATCATGTACTTTTTGCTTCCGCAATAACTCAAAGAAATACTTTTCGAATTTAAAGGCCATCAAAGCCTATGGTTGCGATCACGAACTAGCTTAAGCTTTCTGCAATGGATAAAATTCACGTTCATCGCCTCTGATAAGCACTAATCTACCTTTTCCTTGTTTATAGATAGTAAAGAAAGACCAAAAGTGTAACCAGAGACGTTAGACCAACCCTCAAACTCGAACGAAGGAGTCTCCGTACTCTGTAATAAGCTTTCTCACTTGAACTCTGTGTAGGGAATTTCTACCATCCTGACTTTAATCTCAATACACTTTGGAGCACGCATTCACCCAGGTGACTGTAAAACCTTGAATCAATACAGTTGAAGCGTATAAATATCCAGCTTCTTTTTTTGATGCCTTCGAAAGTTCTCATGGAAATAACGCCATCCCCACATTACCTCAAAACATTCCAAAATCATGACTTCCATTCACGACCTCCCATCCGAGCTCCTGCTCCTTGTCATGGAGCACTGCGACCACGATCTTATATCCTTGATACGGGCATATCCGACCGCACTGGCACTTTCTTCCAAGAGAAGGAACAATTTCACAAAACCACTTGTTGCTCGTATGCTAATCCGCTCTGGCGACCTCCCACCGTGTCCGTTCCTACTAACGGCGCGTCTACACCATGCTAAACAAAAACAACAATTTGACGATCCAAGCGCCAAAGCCGTCGAAGCAAAATTGAAAGAAGTGTTTAACCTGTATATGAGATCCGGCCCTTGCGACAAGGCCTCCTCACACAGGTACTCACTCTCGGCACTGTGCTCAATGCGGAGTCTTTCTGAGACTATGAGACGGACGGTTGATCCGTATGCACAACAGGCAGTGGAGTTGAGATTGAGACACAATGCGAAATTGGCAGAGTTGAAGCGAAGTGAGCGGTCTCCAATCATGACCGCAGGCAGAATTTGGAAAGCTGCTGTGTTACTTTTTGCCGTGGAGACTTGCTACAGTATGAGAAGGGTACTCCCGCTGGATCAGGATGATGATTTCGACCCATACACTATACATCGGATCGTAACTAGGTGCACATGCTGTCCACTCTCAGATATTTGGTACACGACTGCATTTTGGGTCATGCTTGGTTACAACATCACAAGATGCTCTCGGGTGTTATCAAACAAATCGAAGCGCCCTCCGTTCGGTCTCCCGCTGCCAGTATGGTAACGCCTGCAGCTTAAGCTGTTTTTTTATCCGATCCGTGCCTGCTTGTCGCAGCACAGTTCACCTCAGTTACCGCTAAAGTCGAAGCACTCGTATGCTCGCCAGCGGGGTACTTCTCAGCCGTATAGCGATCAAGCTACCACCCATTAGCCCAGATCCAGATATCTCAAGATTTTATACTTACCCATTGGACAACGAACAACCACCCTGCCAGTGCAGTGGTCACACAAAGCATACCGATATATCCATTCCGCCAATACGGAGCATCATCAGCGGGAAACAGCACAATGCCCCAAAACGTCCAGAGCAATCCATCACTCGCCGTCATGGCAGCCAGGGTCACACTTCGTGCAGCATCATCGGCGGTTCGTGCAAGGATATTGCTCGCCCAGCCATAAAGCAGCGGGTTAATGCCGTATGATGAAGCTGAGAGGTAGAGCACGGTGAGAGTACCGGCTACGCTTATGCTGGGTATCAAAAGGATGACGCCACAGACAATTTGAATTAAGCAGAGTATGAAGCCGAGAGACATGCGGCGGTTGTATCTGTCCATGAAGAATGAGACAGAAAGCTCGGCAACGATTCCGACGGCGTGGGTGGGGATCGGGAGGGTGTTGACTTCGGATTGAGTAAAGCCGTCGATATCTTTGCGGAATTTTAGGTAGAGGAGCATTAGGCCCTGGACGACGTAAGATTGCAGTGCCGAGCCCAGGATTGCGAAAATACAGCAAATGTACCTATAGCAACCATTAGTTCCAGGATCTCAAACCCAAAGTCGTTACTCACAGTAGAGGATTTCCCAGCACTCTCTTGATAAGACTCCAAGCTTGAATATCATGCCCATCTTCTTTCTTCGGCGGCAGTCGATCTAGTGCTAGTTGTCGTTCCTTTTCGTTCAAATACGGTGCATCAGTGTACTCTGGAACATCAGGAAAGAAGAAGAATCCAAACGCAGCAACGGGCAGCGTGATAATGCCGTCGATCAGAAACACCCACTGCCAACCTTCAAGCCCACCTTGACCATGCATTGACTCATGAATGGCGGCCATCATGGCTCCTGCGAACATCTTACCGACTTGGCCTGCTACTGTAAATGCAGCTGTTCGCTTGGCGATCTCATTCGACTTGCTGTGGGGAGTTAGCATAGCACTTGTAATGAGTAAGAGATGACTCACTACCAAGATCCCATAATGTATATTGAGCCAGCATAGGTACTAGCTTCGGCGAGACCCATCAGGAATCGGACGGCGCATAGTTGAGAATATGTCTTGCAAGCTGCACTCGCCATGGTCAAACCGGCCCAGAGGACGACCATTGAGGACAGCCATATTCGAGGTCTGATCTTGTGGATGATTATGCTGCTTGGTATCTGTCCGACCAGCATCCTATGACAGTCGTCAGATCGTGTATTGTGAGTAAAGAATTTGTTGCTTGTTACGTACCCAGCTGAGGCCATCGAAAGTAGGACATTGTACTGATTACCGCTCAGGTCCAAAGCCTCTTTGAGACCTGCCACCTATCTAATATCAGTTGCATCCTATTCAATTCTAATTGAAAACGTACATATGCGTTTGCAAAGGCTTGCCTGTCTAGCTAGGGTTAATACGCCACTTCTTCAAGTTATTTGCACTGGGACTTACCGAGGTGATTGAAGAAGAAGCTTAGACAACAAAACGTCTACCTCTATCAGCCTACACACTCATTTGTGGCACAATGTATCTTACCAGAATAAAGAAATCTTGAAACCGTTAGCAAACACCAACCGAAAAGCAGGAGTGACATACCAAGTTTTCTCAACAACTTCTTCTCCTCCTTACTCGTATCGCCCCAAAGATAATCAACCACTACCAACAAAGTCAATTCTAATTACGAAGACAACATGGCTGAAACTCACTTTTATCTGCCTTTCTTCTACTTTGGAGAAACGTAAGATTTGAAAGTCGGAAAATACAAAATGTGCGCGCGTTAGATTTGTATCATCGATACCTCATGTTAATAATCCCGCGCGTCTTATTGGACCATTTCTTTGTTTGTGGAGGATCCATCAAGGTGCCCAGATGATTGGTCTTTTAACTCGTCTTGGCGACCTTGGACCCTGATTCTATTGATAAGATTGATAACTTAGTTTATTAATGTGTGAGATAATAGCTTGTTTGACTATGTCTATGCATTCTATTGAATCACGTAGATTATCAAGCTCAGCTCAAGTCATACATAATTCGTTGTAGTTCCAGGCCATCATCACCAACGAACTCTCAGTATCAGCCTGCAGGATGGCTTTAGGTTCAGAAGCATCAAGCAAATCCAATCTCGCTCCATTCCCTCTCCACGCCCCTGCATCAAGCAAAGCACGCAGTGAGAAAAGGTGTCATCCGAAGACAACGGGTGGTTCAACAGCCATAAACCGAAGAAAAAGGCATGAAACACCCAACCCTAAAATTCTCGTCAGTAAGGCACCATGCAGTGCCATCACATCGCCCTGCGTCACTGCGAACAAAGAGGTTAGTAGTAAAAAGCCCGAGTCGTGGGTGATAAATCGTCCAATTGCAGGCCACTGAGCCTTTGTGTTCTTTGTCCCCATGTATGCTTCAATAGCATAGGAAGGAAGGTATGTGGTGAGCAAGTAATGCCCGTATGTGCGCCAAAAAGAAAGAAAGAAAAGAACAAAAGATGACCATCCGAAAGCTTCCCAGCTAACTTCCTTCCATGTCATGACGGGGCGTTACTATACACATGCAGAAACAAAAATTGGCAACAATGGAGAGAGAAGACCCTCGTGCGCCTTCTTTTCCACCTAGTCGGTTCGTTTTCCCACGACCTGTCCATCTAGATATCCGTCCTTCGTAACCGCAAAAAAAGAACTCCAGCAAATGATATGCACAACGGATGGGTATCAATATGGGGTGGATCAGCTTGATCATCAGGAAACAAATGATCAAGAGGAGCAGGGGCCAAGGTACGTCTCATGCACATGGCGAAGATAATCCCGCTGCATTCTAAAAGACGAGTAGTCGCCCTGGAGAATCACCTCAAGAATGTTGCCCTTGTTGGGGTTGCGGGCGATATCACTCATCCTGTCACGTAAGAGATTAAAGGCATCCTTGAACCGGTTCAAGATGGCTGGAGTGTTGGCTGAACCGCCTGAGATATCGTTGGCTGGGTTGTTGGGATCGATGATGGAGAGACGATCAAAGTTTTTGTACTGCAAACTGTTGACGTGGGACTATGAAGGTTAGCAGGGATCATGCTCATGCTGAATGTGGACGTACCTTGCGAATGTATCCTACTGGTCTAGTCAAAGAGATGGCGTTTCTTTCGTGGTGGAAATCATATCCGTAAAGCTCGAAGAATTCGAGGAGCATCTCACCAAGGTGGTGTTCGGGAACGAGGCTTCGACTTTGAACCTGTGGCATAAGCTGCAACATACTGACAACCAAGCAAATAACTGAGAAGCCACCGATTCCACCGTTCACAGGTTCATTGAGACCACGCATGAGAAGGAAGTGTTTGATCACAGTCACAAGGATGGGCATGGCGGGATACTGGTCTTTCCACTGCAGGAAAGTGTCAATGGCGTTGACACCACCCAAGTTCTCAAATGAGACATCGACCTTGAGGCCGGTCTGCTTGTCGACAAATTTGACCAACGGAATTCTGGCGTGGGCAATAACCTCGATAGAGTGTTGGTCGGCCACTTGTTGAGCGACAAGGAACTTCTGAAACTTATACAACCAGCTCTTGGCGGAAAGGTATGTGGGAGGGCCGCCTCGCATGAAGCTTGCTGAGCAGACGACCAAGTCCATATCTGCCGTTGGGAGGTACAGACCCGACATGAAGGAACCGAAGGGATGAACCGAAGCGCTAGCGAAGTTTCGTCCGTCGCGTCGCATCGCCTTACGAAGGTTCTCGACGAGGTTGTCGCGGATACGCTGTTCGAAATCGCGGGGTCTAACGTATTCGTAGAAGTCCATAATCTCCTTGTGTAATCTGCGTGGGTTAGCATCGTTTGAAGGTACGTGGAGCATGCCAACAGGTCGAGCGACTGCGACAAGCAACATGCGAGGTAGAATAAAGACAAACATACCGGAAGCCCATGTTAGTAGTAGCAGAGTGATCGACAGTGTCCCAAGGACAAGGATCCTCGGTAGCCTTTGGTTGCCAGCTGGGTAGCAGAGCACCCTTGGAAGGTTTCGTGGTAGCCTTCTTCAGTTGTCCATAGTCCGGAGGCTTGATGACGTCGTCAGCGGTACGCTTGCGGGAGCCAAGACCATCGTTGGCGAGCCTTCGAGCCTCCATTATTTCGTTGACAGGCGCGCGGGGCTTTTCGAGATCGGCTTTAGGTCCGGAGGGCGCGTTCGGGGGAGGTGGGGGCGGCTGTTCAATTGTAGGGGGAGGTTCACGGG